>VDFB02189821.1:324355-369318 GCA_007258455.2 Sequoia sempervirens
ATAGCTATTTGATTCACGCTCCAACGTAGGAACTTTGGTTGATCACTTCTCCTTGACCCTTTGCACAATGGGGAATCAACCTCATGGGTAAGATCCATCCTACCTTGTCAAATGACCACAAATTCATCATCACTGTCATTGAGTATTTTACGAAGTGGATCGAAGCCATCCCCCTGACATACATAACTGGAAAAAAAATCCAAATTCATTCTTAACTACATCATTTGTCGGTATGGTCTTCTGTAATCCATCATCACTGACAATGGATGTCTGTTTAAAAACCAAGACATTCATGAGTTATGTGAGCGATTTCACATCCAACATCATTTTTCCTCTATGTATTACTCGCAGGGAAATGGTCAAGACGAGGCATCAAATAAAACCATTTTTAAAATCCTGAAAAACACTATCAATGACGTTGGCTATGACTGGAATATTCAACTTAACCCTGCTCTATGGGCTTACCGCACTAGTATTCTCACACCCACAGGGGCCACTCCATTCACCTTGGTCTTTGGAGCTGAGGCCATCTTTCCCATCGAGGTTGAAATTCCTTCCCTAGGAGTCTCCTTAAAGGGTTTAACAACAATGAAGAATATAGATAGTTGTGTTTACATGAACTGGAGATGTTAGAGGAAAGATGGAAAAATTCCCTGAACCATCTACAGGCATATTAGAATCATCTATGTTGTAGTTACAATAAGAAAGTCATGTTTAGGAAGTTTGGCATTGGCAAATCCTAAGAATCAGGCAGACAGAGAAAAACCTAGAAAATTCAAACCAAATTGGCTAGGTCCCTACGTCATCATATCCTCCTTTGGTTTTGGAGCTTATCAGCTGGCGATTCCAGATGGAGAACAACTAATTGAGCCTATAAATAGTCTACATCTCTGCAAGTTCTATGCATAGCATCAGAAAGTCAAGCTTAAAACTTTAAAAATACAAAAAAAATTGAAAAATGATAAAAAAAATTGTTGCCCTAATGAAAACCTGGCAAATAGGCATCTTGGCGGCACCAAAAAATAAAAAATATAAAAAAATAAAATGAAAAAATGTTAAAAATAGTAAAAAAGAAAAATAATTCATCCAAAAGTGAAAAACTAGCAAACTGGTGCTTTGGATAAGTACCATGGTGAAAACCTGGCAAACAGGTGCCATGCGTAATCAATCATTGTTCGGCCATCTACTGTCACTTTATATATCTTGGCCTATGGTGAAACATATTTTTCGTCACCACCACGACATTTACCATGACACCATACCCTTCCTCTCATGGTTGACAAAAGGTTGACATCAATTCTTGCGTATCGTCCATTTGGCATCACATACATATCCCTTTCACGTCCTTTCCAACTTGGCTAAGTCTTGGACTTGACTAGGGGCATAAATTTTATCACATGACCACAGTGGGTATTGCACATGGTCTCAAAAATTGCAAAACGTCTTGAAAAAAGACATAAACATTGCAAAATGTCCTAAAAAAAGAAAAAAACATTGCAAAAAATCTTGAAAAAAGACAAAAACATTACAAAAAGTCCTGAAAAAAGATAAAAACATCACAAAAAGTCCTAAGAAAAGACAAAAACATTACAAAAATTCCTAAAAAAAGACAAAAAAATCGCAAAATGTCCTGAAGAAAGACCAGAAACATTGTAAAATGTCTTGAAAAGGACCTAAAAATTGAAAAACGTCCTGAAGAAATCCCAAAAAAAGTCAAAATGTCTTAAGAACACAAAAAAAAGAGTCATTGCTGGTCAAGTCTGTGAAATCAATCAGTCTTTGTCGTTTATCTGAACTACGTTGTCTCTGTGCATTCGCTACGTTGGCAAGACTCAATTTTGATTCCCCAAGACATTAGGTCAGTCCTCTTAGGTTGTCAAAATCAAAATCATGATTCAATCTTTGGTCATCTAGAAAAATTCATTGGTTGTGTCGAACTACAAGGTCTCTGAGTGCATGACGTAGGCAAGGCCATCTGTCGATGAGCCCCCGAGGCCACACTAGGTCAGTCCATTAGGGTTCATGACATTACACTGGCACAAATATCAAAAACTCTTCAAGTCAAACAAGCCATCTCAAAATAAGAAAATTACTGCAACCAAATTATGGCAACCATTTATTCAACGTGACAATTACACCAGCATGACAACATTGACATATAGTCGACACAAGTCAATTCAGTCAAATTTGGTCAAAACAAGTTACATTATCATAACCAGCCAAATTGTCAACTCTTGGTTATCTTTCAGATGTGTCATTTTGAAGAATAGCCTCTGTCATTTATGCCTTAGGATGTTTCCTTTTTAGGAATCACCACTTTCATCTGACATTTTTGAGGGATCCTCTTGACATTTAAGGATCACTCCTCTCGACATCGGTATCTTTCAGATGTGTCCTTCTAAAGAACAAACTTTGTCATCTATGCCTTAGGATGTGTCCTTCCTAGGCATCGTCACTATCACTAGAATTTTGAGGGATCCCTTTTGACATTTAGGGATCAATCCTCTCGACATCAACATTATTCAAAATGCATCCTTCTTGAATTTGGAAATTGTCGACATTCGTCATCTTGGCATTGTCAAAACCTTGACACCCTTCCATCTCAACATCATCAAACCTGACCTCTTGACATTAAAAAACTTGGCATCTAGACACACTTGGCAAACAATCGACACTTGTCTTTTTGTTTTTCATCATGTTACTATTTTTTTAGTGAGATCCCAACAATAGGATTTAGAGAAGCAGCAACATATCATGATGTTTGTCTTGTCTTTTGACACTCATGTTACTAGTTTCTCAACTATTTCCTGACTACGGGATTTAGAAAAGTAGCAGCATATCATGATCATGGTTTTATTTTGTCCTTTTGGTAGTCATGTTGCTAGTTCTTCAAGGATGTCCCGATGACAAGATTTAGAGGAGAAATGACGTTTCATGGTTTGTCTTTCTTGTCTTTCTTGCTCTTTTCTGCTTGCGGTTGGTTATGACAAAATGACTGGAGAAATTGAGATCTTTGTATGAGTCATGATCATCCTTGTCTGTGACTGCTTGTCTTATGTGATGATACAACCTTGCACACCTTGATCTATGTCATATCATGGTGTTTGTTGGCCATCACAATAATCTGCCCAATGATGATTAAGATTAATAAATATTAAAGTTCTATGGTAAAGTTTTGAAGGATTTTGTCTAGGAGCTAACATGCATCTCCTTCTGTCTTGTCATCTTCTCTCATCCATCTCTTGATGATATCCTGTGACATACAAAAACATAAGTGCATACATAATCATATAGACATTGCATTAGGTCCATACATACATCATCCATATCATTAAATCATATGCACTACATTACATACTACATTATACATAGTCATGTATTAACATAATCATAAACTTGACATCCATTCAAATAAATACATTATATCATCATCATCCATGGAATAATGTCAGTATGACATATAAATAAGTATTGCATTATCATGGCATCACACCATAAGTAACCATCATAGGACATACATGACATGACATATAAATAAGACCATCATTCATCATAAATGCATAATCCACATAGGCATCACATAAACATACATCATAAATGCATAAATCAAATGACACACATATAGGCCGCATAAAAATGGCATCATATAGATCATCTCAAAAAATATAATGTCATAGGATAAAATCAAGGGATATCCCAAAAACACAACTCACAGGCTCAATAGTCAATACATTATGTGTCATAAGATAAAGTCTGAAACATGAAGCCAAATATAGTAAGCATGTCCCTATGAAATGCTCTCCTCATCCCCTCGTGGCGAAGAGTGTGGTGACTGAGGACCTATGCCTAGCACTGAGGTAATCGGTGGAACTATAGTAGTCTCTGTCTGTGAACCCAATGGAACTGACACTGATGAAATTATCTCCACAGTAAAATGCATCTGTGATGACACTGCAGCATGAATCTATGAGGCCAAAGGATTTGTGACTAGAGGCAGACCAGGTACTGATCTATGGACTAAACCTAATGACCCATGTGAATGCCCTGACCTATGATTGGAGGATTGTTTGTGATGGGACCTGTGACTAAAGTATGCCTTGAAGAGGTCAAGCCCCCCACACTGCTCCGGCTACCACTGCCACTGCCTGACCTATTACCACTACCTGTTTGTATCCTGGTCAGAGTGGGATCTCTTATCTCGGCTGGCACGACCTACTCATATAACTGCCTATATCACCCAAGCCATACGCTGAACCTGCCAAACTCTCGTGCCAGATCTGCGGATGGTCCCGTACATAGTTGTGCAAACTCTGTACACCACTACACTAACTCTTGTTGGCAGATCATTGCCTGATTCTGCTCTACTCGTATCACCTCTAACTCTTCTTGTAGTGCTTTGACCTATGAGACACTCTCATCTAGTCTCCTCTGTAAGTCTGCCACCCTCTGGTCTATCGTGGCATCATAGGGCAATGCCAAGTTGGATGGTACCTCCTCCTCTCCCTCCACCATGCTTTGTCTCAGCAATCTCTTAGCCTCATCGATGGCCTCATCCTCATCATCCTCCCCTGTATCCTCCTCTCCTATTACTCCCTCCTCTCGCGACATATCAACTTCCATCTTGGCCTCTGGTCGAACCTCCTCCTCCTCAACCTTCTAATCCTGTTTGGCCTCCTCCTCGGCCATGTGCTCCTCATGACCTAAATCCTCCTACTCCCATCTAGGATCCTCATCCTCTCTCTCCTCCTCCTTGCCTACCTTTGGGATAGCATCCAGTGCCCCTCTTGCTGCATGCTGTCTCACCCTCTTGGCTTGCCTCCTGCCATCTCTCCTCCATCTCTGACCATCCCCTCTGTCATCCCCATCATCTCCATCATCTCCATCTCTCCCTCCACCTCTGCCTCCATCCCTACCTCCATCTCTCCCTCTTCCTCTGCCTCTGTCACCACCTTTGCCCCCTCGCCTAGCTCGTGGCACACATGGTATAACTAATCTATCAATCGGTGCTGGCCCATCAAGATCTGTCAGTGGCACTAGTTGATGTGCCTGCCACTACAAGTCATAGTTAGCGGTCATCCCCGGATCTGCAATCCCACCCCTCCATCCCCACTGCTACATCACTAGCCCATCAATTTGCTGTATGGAAAACAATACAGGAATAGGCGGACCCTAGGATTCCTCCCATGAAGATCTGGCATACTTGGTTGTACCTATCAGTACACCCTACTGCTCTCCAAACTGTCTTAGTACACGTTGTGGAAGATACGTCTCTATGATGAGCTGACTCTGCACTATCCTCCCAATCAAATAACATTATTGTCTACAAAAGCTGAGATGGTCATCCTCATCATCCCACTGCTTGTAGTCTTTGTAGGGCCTCCAAATGAATGAAATCATGGTGTCAATCCGATGATGCCACCAACCTATCTCTCCCACCCTCATCTGCTAGAGAGAACTAGCATAGTAATAAGCATATGGCATCCCCTCTGCTAGTTGTGGTCTCTGGATAGGAGGTCAGAATATGGCCACATGCTCCTAGGCCCATATCATCAAAAGTGTTGTACCACATCCAATGCTCTGTGCCCTCCTATAGGCCACCTCATGGAGTTGATGATAAAGCATGCCTAACAAATAGGGCCCCCAGGCATAAACAATCCTGTCTCATCTCATGCCCACTAGAACATCACCCCAACCAATAGGAAACCCGTGACCGCGATGGTCAGGAATCAGGACTCTGTCGATGAATGTCGCCAACAGTGCATCAAACCGGCCATAATGCTCCACCATAAACTCCTAACGGATCTCATATCCCTCGATGCCAAGTCTTGTACCCTCATCGTGATAATAGGCTATAAAGGTTTGATAACTGTGTTGAGGGTCA
This sequence comes from Sequoia sempervirens, assembly GCA_007258455.2. Lineage (NCBI taxonomy): Eukaryota > Viridiplantae > Streptophyta > Pinopsida > Cupressales > Cupressaceae > Sequoia > Sequoia sempervirens. The sequence continues at coordinate 330,237 of VDFB02189821.1, forward strand.
TAGACTATCCACTCTCCTTGGATCAAGAGATGTAGAATATGGTAAACATCCTCTAGAGTCACAGTAGCCTCTCCTATCAGCAAATGGAAAGAACATGTCTCTAAGTGCCATCTCTCACACAACGCAGTCAATAGTCCCCTATTCACCTGAATAATGGGCATATAGGCAACATAATACAAACCCAAACCCATCAACCGTCGTCGCTCTCGCGGACTTAGTTGATCTCAGAACCAAAATTTTGATGGCCTACTCTCCCATGTATAGATTGGCATAGCTATCTTTGCAAATGATCAAAAAATGCATCAACACCTTATAGACAACCATCATTATCATTTGTGTCACTCAAAAGCATTAAAAATTTGAAACCCATCAAAATCAGTCTTGGTCAAAGTCAAATTCAAATGCATCGTGTTGACTTCAAATGCGTCATGAGGAAGTGTTAATTCATTCCATACTTCAATTGCATCGCAATATGTCAAATGTGTCATTCTAGCCGCCATTTGCATCGCAATAGGGCGTTTGTGTCGCGAATTTTGGCATATGCATCATTTTTGACCTCAAATGCGTCGCCCTATTGCGAATGAGTCATTCTGCCTATCAACTACGGCTCCTTTTGGCGAATGCGTTACAATTTCTTGTGAATGTGAAAATTAGTGGGCCTATCCAGAAAATATTTTTCGATTGCATCACGACACATCAAATACATCGAACGCTCACGCATATGCGTCGTAGCACATTTGTTGTTGACCCTAAAACCCTAAATTTTATATGCAAAACGATAAAATGACAAAGTGGGTTAGGGGTACATACTGTTGGCTCTGAGCCTTTGAGTCACCTATGAGTCCGTACGATCTCTCCACGATGCTCGGTCACTGGAATCATCATGTCTGCTACAGTCCTCTTCAGTTGACGCTCTCGAAATTGCTAAGGTGAATAGTGAAAATGAATTGACTTTTACCCCTTTGTCAACCTATTTATAAGTCAAAATGAAATTTGTCAACTCTTTTATTACTGGAGGCCCCTTTTGACCAACTTTGACCACCCTTTTGGTTACTCTAAAAACTCCAGAATTTGAAACCGGCTGCGCCATTGTCTTTTTGATCACTAAATTGACTTATTGGGACACTTTCCAAATTTTTCTCACCTGGCCAAAATTCAAAAAAATTTCCCGATGGGGCATCGATACTCTGTACCTTCACTCGGGCATGTTTATGATTTATCTTCTTTGTCACAATGCGACATGCTACATTATGACAAAGAGGGGAAAAATGTAGACACATAAAAATGACCTAGGCCTGCAAGCTCTATTTTACCACTTTCGTCCTAGCATAATTATGATATTTAATTATGTCCTTGGTCCACATTTGACTATTAATTAAATAATTCATAATTATTTAATTAATTCATATCTCTTTTATTCTTCATGATTATTAAATAAATAAATTTTATTTATTTATTCAATACATCTCTAATTGTCTAAATCTTCCCGCAATTAAATAAATTTATCAATTTATTTAATTACCTTTGTTCATTTATGTCTTCTTGATTATTAAATAAATGAGTTTTATTTATTTATTTGGTATGTCACTAATTTTCATAATTAAATGAATTTATTAATTTATTTAATTATCATTCATAATCCTCTAAATTAAATGATTATCTTTAATTATTTAATTACCTAATTTAACATTTCTCTCATTTTAAATAAATGAAATTATTTAAAATGATTTCATTTTATTAACTGCCACTTCATTTTGGTAAATAATCTGAAAATTGATTATTTATTGTCACACAAAATCCATATTTTGAATTTATTTAATTCAAAATTGTAATCTTCTTCCAAAAATCAAGTAATTGAGCAAATTCTTGATTTTTCAAATTTACTTTTCAGTTCAACCTTTATCCTCTTGATTTTTCAAATCTTACAAATCAAGCAGTCTTTATCTTCTTGATATTTGAAAATCTTTATTTTTTTGACTAATTATCACATTTATTCTCGACCACCAATTTGATTTTCTCAAATGGCATCTTGACCACTCATTTAATAATTTTACCCTAACCCTAATTAGGGATTGTCACATGAAATCTCGTCCACTGATTTTAGGCTTTCGTCAACTTTCAATCTCGTCCGTCCGTCCAAAATTGCATTTTCTATAAAATGCCAATTTTCTCACATTCTCGGGACCACTTCATTACTGCAACACGTTTATGCTTAGATTTTAATTGCATAATTTTCACTTAATTTATTTAATTTGATTACTTACTCTTAGGCATAGTCATTTGTCATTTAAATCCTTCAAAACTTGCATAGGAATAATTATAATCATTTGTTCGCACATACAAATATGAGGGAAACAATCATACGTTGCAAGCTAGGAGGTGTTATGGAAATGAATCATGGAAGCAATGAGTAATAGGTATAATCTTTGTTGTTTTAAAGCTTTCATTGTATTTCATAGCTTCTTTGGGTTTTAATATTATTGATCTAATCATGCTAAACCTTATTTGAAAATATACCCATTGATATAGTTGGAACAAAATATTCTTGGAGATTGAAGGGTCTTTGTGTGAATAGGTGAAAACGATGGACTAGTTGGGTTTTGTGTTGGAAAAAAAAGATTTTTTTCAGTTGAGCGAGTACTATATGTTGAAAGAACATTGTAATAGTGTTGTGATTGATTGTGGTTGAACCGATTGTAGTGTTGTTGTGTAATATCAGAGAACAAATACCTATGAAGAAGGGATCTGTAACTTTATTGTAATCTCTTTTTACTGTGAATAAAGTGATGTTTCTATGGTGGTGGGTTTTTCTCCCGAAAGGGTTTTCCCACATAAACTTGGTGTCCATTCTCTATTGATATTATTGTCTAGTTTGTTCTATCCTTTTGTGTGTGAGTCTTAATGTTCTGTAATTTGAAATCAAAGTACACTTGCAATATTCCCCTGTGAATTGACATTAGGAAAGTGATTTCTGCACTAGAGTCTTTCCTTACACTTGTAAATATTTCCACCCTTAGACAATGCACCTTGTATGTTCTTTACACAGGTAGCTTATAAGGATTTATCTTTAGCAATCATACCTTTCAATCTACTGAACTTGTTTGCATCAAGTTATTTTTGAACCTTATCCTCAACTGACTTTTCAAGAGACTCAAAGTGAGTACTTACAGAGTTGATAAGCTTCTTTAGCTAACTAAAGGGAGAATTAGATGAGTCCTTGACATGTGTAGGCATGATCTTCTCCAAGATACCAGATACAAGACTTAGCAGTTCATTGTCCTCAATGTGAGATTTCAATATCTCCTCCCTTGCCTTTTCTTGAGTAAATGATGTTACCTTTAGCTTTTGAATAAGAGGTAGAGTGGCCAAGTTGATAGGACCTTCAACCAATTTAGGGTTAAAATCCTCCTACTGTTCTTCTAAAAACTCCTTTACCACCTTTGTAGTGTCTCTTGCTTCCATAGCAACCTCCTTTGCCTCAACCTTCTTTTCTTCAATCATGGATTCTTGCTTGGATTTGGGAATCTCAATTTCATCAACTGATACATCTTTAGGAGCTTTTGTCTCCATGGTAATTTCAATATCTTACATATCAAGAGGATTCAAAGTATCCTCAATTGTGTCTTCGTTCACTTCTTCAATTTCTGGACTAGATAGAACATCTTCATCATGAGGTTCTTCAGAAACAACATTATATTTGTTCTTCAACAGAACTGCCTTAAGAATTTTCTCAGTGTATTTTTCTACCTCCTCAGTCTACTTGATCATAAGCTTATTCACCCTTAATTTTCTCTTAAAATCCTTCTTAGCATCATTGAGGATATTCAAATATTTTATTGAGGCTTCTTCAAGAATTCTCTGACCGACACTATCAAAAGTGTCATACCATTCAGAAAGTGGTTTTAGATTACCATCCTTAATTAAATATTTTTCCACTGCCTCTACAGTCATACCTAATTTATCAATTTTCACCTTTTTCTTTGCTTTCTCTTCACCAAAGGGCTTGTCCTTAGAGACTTTTGATGCCTTGGTGCCCTTATGCTTGATTTCTCTTACTTCTTCATCAGATTTAGTTTCTTCATATTCTTCAACTACAACATAGACTCTTGTGCCTTTATCTTTATTCCTCTTTCCTTCTCTCCCAGATATCTTGACTTGAGCTTTTACTGGGCTTGATTTCTTTGCAGGACTGGATGAGAGTGCATAGCTCCTTGTAGATCTAGATCTAGAAGAGGATGCTACCAGACTAGCTGACTTAGTTCTTGTAGGCTCCCCTTCTTCAACTTGTTCTCTTTTCTTCCTAGCTTCCCTTACTACTTCAACTGATATGCCGATGCTTTTTGCAAAAGCTTCAACTTCCTTTCTCACCTTCCAAACTATCATATGCTTCTTCAGTTGTTCATGCACTTGCATATCTTTCTCTTGAAAGGTACCAAACCTTTCTTCTGTCAGATCCTGAGGTTTACTCAACAGGTGTTGGGCATACAACTCCAAAATGTGTTCTTCAACCTCATAACCCATAGGAATTATCCAAACTATTCTAAGATCTGCCGCTTCCATCAAACACTGATCAATGTCAACCATGAAGCAAATAGTGTCCTTATATTTCTCCACAAAATATTTAGGAATCCTTTCCCTTTCTTGCATTTCACTCTAAAAGCTTTTGAAGTAACCCCAGATAGCATTTTTCCTTGCTTTGCTATCACCAATTCTGTATAAGATTTCTCTGATTTGAACAACTACTGGTTTATCACCTTTCCATTGCACTTTTCCAACTCCCAAAACTTCATTCATGAAGTAGAAGAATAGACATAACAAAAAATTTCCATACTTGAAAGAGTTCTTCTTGTCCTTGATTTTACCAAGATTCTTGATTAGCTAGCCCTAGAGTAACTCACATAAGTCATATTATGCATTTTCCTTAATCATTTGATAAGATGCATAGATTGTAGTACTGAATATAGAGTTATCTTGGCTGGAGTGATAGATTTTATATCCAATAACCATAGAAGAAAATCTTACATCCAACTCAATGATGTCATTAATTGTCATGGCTCTTTTGTCGAAAATGGAACCGATTGCCTCAGTGTCTGTCTGGTTCTTCATAGCTTTCAATGTGGGCAACCCACCAGATGAATTTAAATTAGTAATAATTCTTATAGCTTCTCTTGTGATTTTGAAGGGCTGACTTAACCACATGAACTCAACACACACTCAACTCAATATGTATCAAACCCATTCATTTTTTGTCGAACACAGGAAACTTCACAATTTGTGTGAATTTTTTCTCCTCCAAATTCTTGAATTCAGGCCTTACACATAGATATTATCCCACAATGTGATTTGTGTACAGATTTAACAACTGGAAGCTTCCTAATTCCTCAACATTCACATGAATATATGCCCTGATATCTTAAATATGCAAAACACCATACGAAAAGGAAGAAAATGCACCTAATGGTTTTGTCTCAATAGATTTGCATGGGTGCCATTTTAATTTCAGATGGGGTCTATCCTTGATATCAACAACCAACAGAGCAACCATTTCCAAAAATTTCAAGTTCACAAGTTTGTAGATAAATACCTTTCACTGAATTAGGGTTTGATCACCGAATCGCCTTCAAACTTGTATCTTCACCAAAATTCGCTTGCAGAGCTCTCCAAACTTCTCAAAATGCAATGTGACAAATGAGAAATAGAAGTAACCTTTTATCATTCACACACCTAACCTTTTTATTGCAATAAATTCTTTTTCCCTAGGTCTTCCGGATACCCTATTTTCATAGTTTGTGAAAGAAAATTCTTTTGTAGACCTTCAATTTTGCTTAAGTTTCCTCCATAGGAGATCCCAAAACATCTGTAGATCATCAATGCAACTATTGCAATTTGCCACATTCCGGTATCAACTACTAGTAGGGGGTAAGAGATTTTCTTGAGAACTCCCCCTAGGCCAAAGGCCTTAGACTAATTCCCAGAGGAATTACCAATACCAAATTCTAGTGTAGATTCATTTCCTACATCAGAAACACTCTTCTTCTTCACCCATGTCTTCTTCATTTGATTCCTGATTTCATCTGTAGTAACTTTTCCTTTTCCCTTATCATCCTTTTGCATATTTTTCCCTTTGTTTACTAGGCCCTTCCCACTTCTACAAAATCTTGCAATGTGACTAGATTTGTTGCAATTATAGCACATGACATTTCTTTGTCTAGCCCAGTCATTCCATTGATTTTCTCTTGATCTACACTGGTTAGCAATATGGCCAAATCTATTGTAGGCATAACATCTGACATTTCTATTGAAAAATTTGTTCATCATATTTTTGCATTCAATTGACTTATGACCATACTTATTGCAATTAAAACACTGACCGAAGAATGATGGACCACTTGGATTCATTCTACTTCTACATTGAGCAGCCATATGACCAAATTTATTGCAAAGAAAATAGTCTCCATTGAACCTTTGAGCATTGGGTTGTCTTACCAGATACCTTCGAGCTTTGTTTGTCTAATTTTCTTGCCTAAATTTTCTTTGACTAGATCCAGAGCTTTCTCCTTTCTCATATCCAAGACCTCTCTTGTCACTTCTAGTCCTCTGACTTTGAATTAGTTCATCAAGCTTAGCTGAGCTAATCTTGAACTTCTCCTTGTATTCATTTGTAGTAGCAAGTTCATCCCTGAGAGTAACAATTGTCTTTCAAGCTCTTCTTCATTGTTTTTGGATTGTTGCAATTCAAGCTCCAGCTGATTGAATCCATCAGTAATTTGGTTGCATTCTTCAGATTTTCTTTTGAAAGGATTGAGTAAGATTCTCTTCATTCTTCTTTCTCTCTTCACTCTCCTTGGTTATCCTCATCACAATAGATTCCATCTCATGCTTTAGGACAACATTATCTCTTGTGCGATTTTCACATTCTTGTGTCTTCTCCTTTAGGGCTTGACTTAGGTGTTCATCTTCCATGCTTTGAATTTATTTTTGCTTGATCTAATCACAAAGTTCCTTTCTCTTTTCCCTGGACTTATTGATTTGATCTTTCAATGATTGAATGAATTTTTTAGCATTCATGAGGCTTGATTGCAATTCCCAGACTTTAGATTTGGATTGATCAAGATCATCTAGTGCCACCAAGATTTGTTGTTGAAGATTGCTAGAATCGATTGAATCACCTTCCTAGATCTTCCCCAAGCTATTAAAATTCTTCTGAGGAAGTAGGCTTTGATACCAATTATTGGAATCAAGGAACACTAAGAGGCGGGGTGAATCAGTCTTTTGCAAAATTCAACTTTATTAACTTGATCTTTAAACCACTTATAGCATTGAAGCATAAGAAATATGCAAGAACACAAAGCAATCAACCGCAACACCATAACACAAGGATTTTTATGTGGAAACCCTATTAGGGGAAAAACCATGGTGGAGGTCAATCCACAATATGAGTATACTCAATATAAGTGTTTACAAATGGGGAATGCACATGCATTCAGGTGCACTGTCTAGAGCTCACTGATCAAATACAGAAAGGCTTATGACCCAAAAGAAGACTCACTATCTTACAGACATAGATAGACAATTTGGAATGGATGAACTATGAGATAGCATCTACTAATTCCTGAGTATAGTTCTGATTAAGCACATAGATCACATTCTTCACACTCTGTCTGATTATGCTCTTAAACCTTTTTCTGCTTTAATTCAGATCATCAATCTTCATTTTGCTAAAGTGAAACTGCACACAATCGATTAATAATCCTTCTGAATTTCACAACACATAAAAACACACACCAAAATGATATGAATAATTGATTATATATATCCGCGACTAGAGATTACATCAACTATATGTTAGATTTTATAAAATATGCAACATGTACAAACTATCGATTCAATCCATAAACAATTTGCAATGCAAAACAACCAATGTCAGCCAAAACATAGTGAAGACCCAAAAAAAAATCCTTGAACATGAAAGAACTTAAAAAAGTAGTCCTCAAAGATCCACAACATGCTACATTCATCAAGTCGGCCTATTTGCACTATTAGATCGAAAATCAATAAACTGGATCTTCTAACTTGCACACCAATAAATACGAGGCTCTATGATTCAAGGATAAGATAGTTCATACATCAAAAGACCTCCCCTAAGATCCACAACACAAAATGATAACATGAATTTATGTATGAATCAATGTACACAACTTTGTTGGATGCCATGTTCTAGCTTTGACAGTTAACACATCTTCAATCTGACTTCGGGTATAAGAAAATATTGAACTGTGGATAGGATTACTGACTAGGGTTGCCATCAATGACAACACCAGATTACTTGTGCAATGTCTCTTTCTAATACACTGTTCATGGATTCTCTTCAACATACTTGATCGATCATCTATGCACACTATAGCATATCTTATGGGAGGCTTCCAAGTCTCTCTTTTTATCTCCTATTTTGGGGAAATCTATTGTACTCGCATGACATAAGCAGTCTCCAAGGGGTCACATTGTGTCCTACTTCTATCCTTCTTTCTTTAGTACAGTATTTTCTTTTTCTCTTTTGGAGAGGAGATTTTGCCATGTTTTTTTCTCCTTTTCTCCAGTTATGAGAGATTTCATGTTGTTCATGGGTACCTCATCAGGCCTTATAACCGGGACCCATTCTGCATCCATCATTGCATTCTTTTCTTTCATCGGTTTTTTGCTTCTACACCATTTTCATTTAGGGGGGTGTTGGAGTAAATTAATAATCCTTAATTTACTCTATTGGTTAATGTAAACTTAGGAAAAGGTCATCAAGTTTTGATGTCAAGTGTTTTGCATTAGTCATGCATTTCAATTAGTTAAGTGACTTAACTGGTTCATTCATTCTATTATCTCACTCCTCTCTCAGTTGAACTCCACCATTCAGGAATCTGGTTATGGCCGAGATATGGCCTCTGGAAGTTGAGGTGCAAAACTAAAAATCCCAACAGAGAGGGGTTGAGAAGGGAAAATAAGAATTTCCACCAAATTTGTCAAAAACTCTGCCAAATGTAGAGAGCCGCCAAATTTAGTAGTGAGAAAAAAATCCTCCAAGTAGGCTGCATGATTATTATTTTGCAACAAAAATATATTGCAAAAAACTTTACCTTTTTTATTTTTAAAAAGATAAGAAATACATAAAAAAAACTTTATTTATTTTAAAAAATAACATATAAAAAAGCTCATTACTTTTTTTTGAAAAAAATAAATAAAAAAACTCATTTGTAAAAAAAAATTTAAAAAATTGAAGGGAGGTGGGGGCGGAGCCCACCGTGCCACCCCATGTGGAACCTGAGGGCTGCCGCTCTACCATAAGGCAAGTGGTGGTACCTTGTGGGTACCCCGCAGCAGGGGTGGCACCCAAGGCTTGCCACCTTTGCTGTGGCAGGGGGCGGCAGGTACCTTGGGTACCTCCCCCAATTTTATTTATTTTTATAAATACAAAAGTATTATAAAAACCTTTGTGGGAGCTTTTAAAAAGGTTTTCAATTTTTTTTTAATTATTTTTTAAAAATAGTTTTGTAGGAAAAAAATATATGAATATATATTTTTATTTTACCTCGATTTTCATGCTAGGGAGGCCGTATGACTTCCCTGGCAATTTTTTTTGCCTTAGATGCCAACTGCTCAGATTTCAATGATTTGGTAGTCAATCTTAGGGTTTTTGGCCACTCTGAACACAACGGTGAGGTCCATTTGGGTTCAAAACATCCCAAAAAATTAGACACCCCCTAGATCTAGCAAAAAAAGCCCTTCAAACCTTCACAAATCTGACAAACAAAATCAAAATCAGGTGAAACAAAAGCCAAATTTGACTTTTTCCGCAACTCTGGATTCAGGGGCGAGGTCCTTTTCACACAAAAATGCTTCAAAAAATTCCTACCTCCAAAAATTTCAAAAAAAAGCAAAGTGGATTCAAATCTAGGGCCTGCAACCCTCATTGAAGAAAGAAAATCTCATAAATTGAGAAGGGGTTTGCTGAATCCACACTCTGATACCATGTTAGAATTGTGAAAAAAACACAAAACCACGAGCCATAGGATTAAAAAACAAACAAGTACACCTTCCACGCAAGAGATCTACAAACAATATATGTGCAATATTCATCAAGGAAAAGTTGCAAAAGAGACTTTCACGAAGATATGAAAGCTCTAGATATTCTCGTGAGTAATTACAATGAGGGTTGAATGATTATAAGAGAAAATCCCTAAATGAGGAAGGGGTCAGATCATGACAAGTGTCAACATCACATGAGATGTGACATAATGATCTAATATTAACTGAACTAATAAAGCATTCCTAAGTTTAGCTAAAGTGTGTGAGAATAAATTAAACTAATAATCAATTAAAGATTAATTAATTATTAGCTAATTTATGATAACTCTAACATCTACTCTATCATTTTTTTCTACCTATTTAGTGTCTTGTTACTACAACACTATTTCTCTAATTGTTTCTTGCAAAAAACTAAGATTCTCATTGTTAAGAGCAAAAGAAGGATCTTCAAGAAAAACCTCTTCACTCCACCAAAAATGGTCCTTCCTTTGTTCTTCTAACTAATTAGGATCCCAAACAACTAAACCACCTTTAAAGAGTGAAATAGGAAAAAGGGGGAGAAAAATTGTCAAAAAGGCATAAAAACTCTTGATGAAGCTATAGAAGGGGTTGCTCAATAGGAGTAAAAGGTCGATCCTCCTCAAGGATTGGTTCTTGTGAAGAATGGAGGCTCTTAAAACTTGGGATCTCCAACATAGGAGATCTACTTGATGGCACAAGAGGTTGAAAATGAGTTTCAAGAGGTTAATTAGAATTATTGAAATAAAAAAAATGTGCTTGCATACCTCCTACACAAGAGGTTGTTTTGGAACAAAAGGATGGCTAATATAAGTTTCAAGAGGTTTGTTAGGGTTCTTGAAACTTACAAATTTATGCTTTCTTACCTCCTTAGTAGGCTATTCTGGAATTGGTGGAGGTGTTTGTTTGAAACTAGGCACACAAGGGGCTGCTTGAGTATCGTTCAATTATGCTAGAGCAAGGGCAAGCCTGAGTTGCTCTTTCCTAGCAATAACATCCTTTGTTGTATACTCCTCTTGTTGCCTTCTTTGTGCCTCTAGCTACTGCTCATACCTCCATTAAGCTTCTATATTTTTCTATTGATGGTGAGTTTGATGGGAAAACTCAACTTACTATGGGAAATAACCTTGCTTCCCTTGATAATCTTGATTAGCCCACTCCTCCTGTTGCAGGTCAAACTCTTGTTATCTTGGAATATCATCCAGTCATCTTTTGAAATCAATCGATATGCTTGTAATTTCACTTGCACTCATATTACTAGAACATTGGGGTTGAGTAGGAGAGAAATAAGGATAATTTTCAAAATGATGAGTCTGTTGGGGATGTTGATAGGAATATGTGGGTGTCTAAGAATACTAAACATGGGGGTGGGTGGTAAGTATTTTGATAAGATTGAGAACCCACAACAAGAGGGCTCTGAAGTGAAATGGGATGCATAACTAGCCTAATATGGTTGATGGGTAGGAATAGAGTTGGCATTTTCATAAAATGAGGATGTATACAAGTGGTTTCCATTAAAATTTCACATATTTAAGCATATAAAAGACATGAAAAACTTTGAAAATTTGAGAGGAAAGAAAAGAACTTCCCAACTAAATATTTTGTTTACATACCTGTAGAGTCACCCAAATGATATTATAGAGTCGCTAGGTGCTTTTGGAATTGCCTCCAAAGGTTGAAATGTTGAATAAGGCACTACTTCCTCAACAAGATGAAGTAAAACCAACAATGCTTAACTAGTAGATTTTAATGGAGTTGCCATGCTATTAGAAGGAATTCATCAAAAGGAAAGATACATTGGAGAAAACACAAAATTCTTCAATGGAGAGAAATTAGTCCCGCTGAGCATGCCATAAACTATTGTCACATGAAATTATACCCTATTGAACATGAAGTTCAACATTCCAATGAAACAATGGAAACAACATCAAGGTGTGGGACCTTTGTGCATATGAGGATGAACCTCTGGAGAAGAATTTCTTCCTCTTTCGATCCAAGTGTAATGTGCTAGTCAAACCCAACACATGAAAACCTACCACTAACCTACTCTAACAACTCATAAGTGAAAAGGGGAGAAGGAAATTGAAAGGAAAAATTGAGGTGGTACACCAAGATGGAAAGTTATTTCTTCCTAGATGATATTTCACAACATGTTGAAGAAGGACCATGGGACTCACATAGATCTCTATTTGTTTGATTCCAAAAGGAAAGCATGGAGGTTAGGGGTTGATAGGGTGCTAAAAGGAAAAGATATTCTCAAGTAAAAACTATAATTGATTTAACTCAAGCATACATGCATGGAAAGAGAGAATAAACACTTATATATAAAGGTAATGAGTTTACACAAGCATAAACAAGTTGAGAAGAGGAAATCTTCATCAATTTCATTAATGTAGAGGCAACAAGCCAATCTTTACAATTGCAAGGATGAAAAATGCAAGTCTTCTAAAGAAAAACCCCAGAGGATCTAGAGGAAGAACCCTTGAAATGAATTCATTTCTTGCCTTTATAGATTAGGAATAAATTAGAACCACAAATCAAACCCTAACCCTAACTAGGGTTAGCAATAAAGTTTGTGCATGAAAGAAAGAATCCCTCATGTGAAAATCATGATTAGGGCATGGATCCATTAAGAAAGTAAAAAATAATAATAAATGAGCATGGACACCCATGAAATCCACTTGCAAAAGTCGAGGAGCTATAAATGTCATCCTTGAAGTCTAGAAATCAAAACAGGCCACTCAAAAGTTAGATTTAGATCTAATTGCGTCACTTAGAAAAGACATGAAAATTTGTATAAGGTCAAAGAATCAAGCCCAAAAAGAAACCTTTGCATCGTTAAATGGTCCATAGGCCCAAAAAGTAGCACCCTATTAGACATTAGACCTCAGGTATGCCTCGTACTTCATACTATATTGGTACTGGTGTTGGGATTTGGAGATCGAACATGAGGCTTATTTCTTACCACTAAGCAAGGAAAAGCACAGGAGGGTAGGGAAAACACCAAAACCTGAAAGGACTTATTGAGCATCAAAGATTGGGGGTCGGGCCTACCACCTATTGCTTACCAAAGATAAGGAAAAATAGTAAGAGGTAAGACAAAATTCTGACATCCAAAAGTTTGAACAAAGGACTTAGACAGATTTGGAAGAAAGGGGACCTTGGGAGAGAAGGTTAAAACCTTTGATAAGAAAATGGGGATTAAAGAAGAAGGAAAAAGGGAAAAGATATTTAAGGGAGTTAGGCATCAGGTGGATTCCTTACGACTTACAAAGAAAGGAAGAAAGGAGGAAAGGGGAAGCCCGATCCGTGATTCTTGAAAAATAAACACTTGGTTGATTTTCCAAAAGCATATCAAGAATTGGGGGTTAGATGGTAGACTTACCTCTTACCTTAAAAAAGGTAAGAGGTAAAGGGTAAGGCTGAAGTCCGACCCATGAAAGATCATACTTAGTAAATTTTTAGAAGGATAGGGGTAGAGGGAAAGGGTCAAGCCCAATGGGTGAAACTTGAAATTCCAAAGGGAGAAGTGGAAGGAAAGGGAGAAGAAGGAGATCAGGGGAGATAGAAGAGGGATGCAAGGAAGCAAGCAAGTGATAGCCAGAAGGTTTGAAAGCACAACACTTAGCCACTTTTAGAAACCTTCAAGGGGAATTCATGCAAGATGGGCCATGTAGGATCTCTTAGATCAATTATCAATGATGGGTCATCTAAGGGTGGCATGAAATGACAAGAAGAACCTTTTAAGCCTTGTGAGGATTTCTTTTTTACGTCGTACCAAAATTTTAATGCAAATCACACAACAAATTTATCTCTTACTAGTATTGTTGAAAATGATGACTATGATTGTCCCTCCTCCTCCACCAATTATGGGTGAACCCATGACTGAAGAAATGACCCTTCCAAGTAACCAAGTTAAATATGCCACAGTTCCTCTATCCATATCATATGAAAGACCAATAGACAATCAAATGATTCATTTTTTATCTTCAAAGGTAAAAAAAAGTGTATAAACCTAAAGAGATAGAGGTTTCCCAACCCCCTGTGGTTCCTCCCTTAAGGGAAGAAAAGAGACCAATGGTTGAGAATCCCACTCCTACCCCATCAAAAATTTCAAACCATGCAAGAAGGAATCAAAATGCTAAAGAGCATAGGCATAGGCATCATGCTATTACTAGTCAATAAGAATAAAAGAATAAAATAGTACATGATAATAAAACATCTATACAAACAACTCAAGAAGAATTAAAATTCTCACCAAAACAAAACATGGAACCAAAACAAGAAGTGAAACAAGAACATACAACTGTCGTTGTTATAAAACCTCCTATAGTGATTAACTTGGATGATGAAGATGAAATTGCTAAAATTGATGAACAAGTGCATAATAAGCTTAATGTTTTGTTTTCAAAGTCTATGAATTTAGATGGGGGAAACTGTGATGATCCTCTTGATAAGAGTGACCCACCACATGTTGAACCTGGTGATGCTCCTAGTACAACACTTGTTGTAGTCCCTTTGGCTAGTTTTCCACCTTCCCTATATGATGAGCAAGATTGGGATGCAGACGATTTGCTTTAGATCATCTCGCATGTGTGGTACTTTCTCTTTGTGTTTGTTTCATGTGTTCTTTGTGTTTTCTTGCATGTGATGTGATCTCCCATGTGTTGTTTGGTGTTCCTTTGTGTTTGTCAGTTTTCTTTGGATGACCCTTGTTGCTCTATTGGCACAAGGATACAAAGGAAACGAATCTGTTGTGACATTCTTCTATTTGTATCTCCATTCTTCTATATGCTGTAAACTTTTTATTTTTATTTTTTTCTTGTGTTTTCATTTTGGGGATGATACAAGGCATTAAGACATTTAAGTCTCTTCCATGTTGACCCAAAATTTTGTTTGTGTCATTCTTCCATTGTGCTTATTGTTCCATGAGTATTTGGGGAATGATGTAGAGTTACAAGCTCTATTATATCACTATAGAAAAGACGTATACAAACCTCGAATCCTTGGATCCCTTATGTGTTCATATTCTATGTTGTTTGTTGTATTACATTTGGGGGAAACCCCTTATCATGATGTAGCTTTATTTGGAAACATATCATTGGCATAGGGATTTCCAAATAAGCTCTTGTGACCTTTTGATGCATGACATTTATAATTTCTCATAACATAGTATTTTGCAAATTCTTTAAGGTGAGGCATACATTGACATTATTTTCTTCCCTTTGATCACACACGTTGGACTTAGTAGTGCATTGACTTTAGCCTTTTTCTTCACTTTGTTCACACATGTTGAAAGTTGAGATATGGTGTTGTACACTATTGTGTAAATTGATTTATTATAATGTTGTAATTAAATAATTATTTAGTTGTGATGCACCTTGGTGGTGTGGATAATCCCACTAGATAATTATTTGGGGACAACTTGATGTTGTATTGTAACATTGTATTATTATTTAATGTGTGGGAGACATGTGCTAATAATTTAATATTGGAGAAATATTAAATAAAGTGATGTCTTAGTACCCATTATTAAATAAGGGGTTAGTGGTTTTGTATTTACATGGTTTTGTGGTACGTGGTTTTACCTTACCACTAGTTGTATTTGTGTGAGCTCGTTTCTATAAAAGAAAACACATGTGTAGTAGTTTGGGTTTGGCTGAGTAGGTTGGTTGTCATTATTGAGTCTTTGTGTGGAGTACATTTGTGAAGCATGGCATGGGATGTGTGGATTCATTCTTGGACACATGGGAATGTATTAGAGGGCTTGATACTTCAGAGGTATTCATTGCAACTCTTGTATTAGTTTATTGCTAAATAATATGATGGAGTATGGATGCTTTTGGAGGTTGGGTTTTTCCCTTTTGAGGGTTTTCCCAATGTATGTCTTGTGTTATCTTGTGCCTTGTCTATTTGATCTATGAATTTTGGTTACTTGTGTGCATGTTTATCTCTCATGGATTATGTAGGAAATGAATTAAGATCATGGGTTAAATGCAATATTTCCTAACAAGTGGTATTAGAGCTATTATGGTTGAAGAATTTTTTGTTATAACCCTAGTTTGAGAGTTTTTGCAGAGTTGAAGTCATGGAAATGCATGTAGGGTTTGAGGCATTACAAAATATGGAACATATGTTGTAGGTGTGCGTATGAATATTTGGGATTTTGGGTTGTCAAGATTTGTTGGGTTTATTGTAGATATGAAGTTTTCCAAATTTGGGTGAAAGAGGGTTTCTTGGTTTGAGTTTTCATATGAGGGTTTTGTAGGGGAAATTTCATAGATGACCTTTTGAGACAAAATGAACCTCACAGTTGAATTCAGGTTGGCTGAGAGACAAAGATTGATATAAAATTTGACCTATTTTGAAAAAGTTTGAAAAAACTGTAAATTTTTTTTTAGTCACAACCCAATTTCGCCATGTGTAGGAAATTTTTGAAAAAAAGATAATATTTTCGTTCACAGAAAACTTTTGAAACCAGGAAAAATAGAAATAAATTTAAAAAAAAAAACATATTGAAATTTTTTTAAAAAGGAAATTAAAAAATATATATAAAATAATTTTTGGGGGGTCCGTAGACCCCCTCACCCACAGTACAACCTATGGTTATTAGTTGTATGGATTGACATTCCACATGGATTGTGTAGTTCGTGTGTTGTAGCCAGCCGAACGCTAGCAGGTTATTGGCCTTGGCTAGCAGTCCTATCTAGTGGGCCCAACAATTTTTTTTTAATTGCCGATAAAAATATTTTATAATTTTTTTAATATTTAAAATCCACCAAAATATATTGACTCCCCTAACTTCAAATGGATTTAGCTGGATTTAATAGTTGAGTCAGGTCTGCCATAGGGTGGTGGATAAATTTTTTTAAATGAAAAATTAAACCATTTTAATTTATGTTTTGAAATCCGCCACCACCATCGGTGGCGCCACCAGCGGACCATCGGTGCACCACCCAGCAGCCACAAGTGGACCCCCTATAAGCCAAATTGGAGAGATTTTGTTCCAGGGGGCATAACTTTTTCCTAGTATGTTTTTATTCAACTTCTTGTAGTCGTTGGAAATATGGTTTCGAGTACTACGTAGTGGTATAGGTTTGGTTCCCTAATTTTACCATTTTGACATGTTTTTGGAGCCTAGAAGTTAGATGCTATCAGTTGCATGGTTTTTGTCATAACTTTTGTATAAAAAATTGGATTTTTGATTTCAAAGAAGCGTTGGAGGGAATTTTTAGTGCACTACATAGTGTTTTAGATTGTTTATCAATTTGAGGAGCAAGATGAGCTTGGTACTTTTTTGATCACTTTTAGGTTCTTGAGATTTGAGGTGCGATTGTGTGAGCATCCAGATGA
Organism: Sequoia sempervirens; assembly: GCA_007258455.2. Classification (NCBI taxonomy): domain Eukaryota; kingdom Viridiplantae; phylum Streptophyta; class Pinopsida; order Cupressales; family Cupressaceae; genus Sequoia; species Sequoia sempervirens. The sequence goes on from VDFB02189821.1 coordinate 347,682, forward strand.
GTCAAGAGGAAAAACCTTGAGGGAGTACATGTTTTTATATGTTATTTATGATGCTAAAAATGATTATCAGATTGGTGCTTCTAGGTATAGGTTTATAGGTGTTTTTCAGAGTTGGGAATTTGATGGTGATAGGTAAACATGTTGTCTTTGGTTTTGAGGACATGGTTTGAGACTTGGAGTCTTGTATGGGTGATAGTTGAGTGTAGGTATAGCGAGGGCTATGGTTATAGTGTCATAGATATGTAGGTACATTTTATGCATTAGAATGACATGATGATGCATATGGTTGTTTGGTGGTGATATGGTTAGGTGATTAGGAGATTGCTCTTATCTCCTTAATGATTATTTGATTACTTGACTCTAATTACTCATTTGTGGACATGGTTGGAAAATTAGATTTGTTGTTGATTTGGTGTTTGAGTCTTGATGTGTACAGGATTATCTTCTTTGATATCTCAGTTTGCAGGTTACTAATGTGATGATGATTTTGCATGTTTCAATAGTTGGATCTATGAGTTATGTAGGTGTGTGGATTTTCCACTCATTCATTTGCAATGGGATAACTTGGAGACTCTCTATATCCACTAGATTTGATTCATTATTGTTGTAGCTTTCATTAGTTGGCCTTGTTTGTGGTAATTTGTGCATTGGTATGTTTTCTTTGATATTGAGGGGATGGATGATTTGAGTACTTGATTAGTTAGGTGATGAGACTTGTAGCATGTGGTTTATTCATGATGCAATGATAGCTTGGTACATTCATTGGTTATACACTTTCAGTGGGAGCTTTTGATAGTGATGTTTTGGCAGTGTTAGATTGGTTTGTGATGTTTTGTTGGTAGTTGTATGTATCTTCTTGGCTTGGAGATCTTGGTTTCACTCATATGTTACTGGAATTTTAGTTGAGTATGTGTAGACCTGAATGATCTTCATGAAGAGGATGGTAGTCATGATGCTTGTTGATGTGCTTTTTATGCACTTCTCAACACAGGTAATGCATAGGCGCATCACCTCTCTTGAAAGACAATCTTCCACAACCAATTTGCAGAACAATATCCCAAGGTCTCTAATGTCAAGTCTTGACAGTGCTTGGAATACCTCAATTGATTCATGTGATTTTCTGGAATCACAAGGTGGACTTACGAATGAGTTATAAAGCATGGGAAGTTGGGTCTGCAAATGGAGTTCTTAGGATGTAGAAATTGATACTCAGTTGCTACAAGTTCAAAACAATAGTCTAGAACTCATAATTCAACTTTAGATTTGGCTTTACAATGTGAAATGAACCTTAGCTTAGGTTACTTATTAAAAAAAAGGAAAAAGAGTAGGGAAGAGAGGAAGTTCCTAGACCTAAAACTATGAATGAACAATAATTATGGAGGCTGCTACAGTAGACAAACTTCCTAAACTGGGTTTTGCTTGGCCAAGAGGAACCTATAGTTACACAAAACTAGTGCAATCTTCTAAGGACTGCATATTTTTAGATTGCATACACACATTATGAACATGCAATTGAACTAAGTTGCAACAATGAAGTAAGGAAGCTCAGACTAGCTTTACAAAGTGATTCATCATCAACAAATTGTATACACCTGAAAATGGTCACATCACAATAGTTTGGTAATTAATTAAATATTTTTAATATTTAATTAAATCTCTGAATTCGATCTACATTATTCATTCTTTCATCTTGATTAAATAAATAAGTTTATTTAATCACTTTTCTTATCCATTTCTTAATTAATTAAATAAACATTACGATTTATTTATATTAATTATCATATAATCTTGACTTGAATATTTTATTCAAATTTAGATCATATATTCTTTTCTTCTAAAAATCCTCAACATTTATTCAAAATACCATTCACAATTAAATATTCCAAATATTTAATTAACTCCTCTAATTTGATTCCAAGTATTTCATATTCCTCTAATATCCATTCACAATTAAATATTCCAAAATATTTAATTAATTATTCTAAAGTCTATTCACAAATTAAATATCCAAAATATTTAATTAAATCTTCTATAGTCCTAAAATAAAAAATTAAACTCACATAAATGAAATTAAATAAATTTATTTATTTAATTTGCATTATCTTCAACAACCATGAAACAAACTGCCAAAACAAAAAAATTAATATCTCTGTTCCTGTGCAAGCTTGTTCCCATGGGTTGAAGATAGGATTCCATTCTTCTCTCCAACCTCCCAACATCTTCCATCTTCCTCTCAACCTCTCCATCTCTCACCATTCAAACTTACCAGACAACCTCACAGCCGTTGATCCTTGCTAGCCAGGATTTTGCCTGCAAAAAGCTATAAAAAGGACTGCCGGGTCTTTGAAATTACAAAGAAGATTTCATACAGAGAAACTATAGCCAAATAGCTTTCAAGCATCCATAGCATAGTCTTATAGCATCCATAGTTTTTAGAATCATAGCATATCATGGCCAATCATCCACATAGTTTAGTTTCAATCCACAGCCCCTGTTCATAATTCACAGCCCTAGTGCATATTCGTATCAACATTTTACTCCACAGCATATAGGATAGAGAAGTACTATCATTTTGCATACTCATTCTGTAGGTTGTCATTTAGAGAAGCCTTGCTTACACAATCTGAGAGTAGCAGCTTCAAAAGAATCACTGGAGATAGAGAAAATGGAACGGCTCTGAAGAATTCTTGTTTATTTAATTTCATTTCAATTTCTTCAGTTTAATGTTTCATTAGTGTGTTTTATTGTTTTCATTTTGATACTAACATATTTAACAACACATTTTTGGCGACCACGGTGGGACTCTTGCCCCATTTTTAACATTTTATTGCAGATTTTCTTGACAGGTTACGGCCAAAAATAGCTGATTAGTGCAATAAACACGCTTCAGCAAAATTCATACCCAGTTCAGCGCCCTTGAAGTATCTTGTAGCACCCTTGAAGCATTTTACAACGCCCTTGAAGAATCTTGCAACACCCTTGAAGCATCCTGCAGTGCCCGTGAAGCATCCTGTAGCGCCCTTAAAGCATCCTACAATGCCCGTGAAGCATTTTGCAGCACCCATAATTCATCCTGTAGCACCCATAATGTCTGTTATAGCGCATTTTTGAAAAGGCTACATTTGTAATCTATAACTTTAAAATAATTTGACTGAATCCGATGCAACCACAGACAGTAAGGACTTTAATAAGAATTAAGCAATCCTAGGATAGTCACATAATTTAAAATTAAGCAATCCTAGGATAGTCACATAGTTTAAAATAAAGCAATCCTAGGATAGTCACTTCACTTTCAATTTTGGGTCTAAAAAGAACTCCATGTTTTTGTGAAGCAACATCTTCACCTAGCATAGAAAATCTTTATTTGGGCTTAAAATTGAATCTTTGTTTGCTTTGTTTTAAACGGTGATAGGCCTATGCTCTCCCCTTAACTGGGTGATCAAAATGCAATTTTAATTTTTCATAAAACCTTTTAGAGAGCTTGCTCTTGTGGGAAAAAGTACTCACCCAAGAGGAACGACTCAAGTGGGTTCAAGCCAAAGCCAGGCTATTCCACCCCACTATAAAATTTAAAGCAAAATTGGGGAAACCCTCTTTTGACGTTAGTGTGCAAGATAACCATCCCCAAAGCCTTTGTTCTAAAGGCAGGGAGGTCTCTCGAGGGAGTATATCATTTGCCGCACTGAACGGAAACCCTTACTACGAACTTAGTGTAGTATCCAACCGAAGTTAGTTTCCAAACGTCATAATAATCACAGTGTAGGGGAGGGAAGAATCTACCCACAAGATACTCACCATATAACTACCAAGGACTATTTGCTCAGGGTATCCGGTATCCACTTCTGTCACTCTGAGTATGCACCTGGAAAAGACAAAAACAAGGGCACCCTTTCGGGGGTGACACGGCTGTGTGAGTTGACGTAGTTTTAAGATGTGGGCTGTTGATTACTATGATGACCTATCTGAGTACTAAGAGTGAGTCTGTTTGAAATGTTTATCATGTGTAAAACCCATTAAAACAGTTTTTGAAAAACATTTTGATCAGACACTTGATGTTTAGCATAGTACTTAAAACAACTATTCTACAAATTGCTTGATGTGTTTTCAAAACATTAATTCAGTAAAGATCATCCAAAATTCATGATTACATTGATTACTCTCATGTTACGAAATTGGAAATTCACAACTTTTGTTAAGAAATACATTCTCAAATGAATCAAAAAGCCAAAGAAATCCCTTAGCTACAAGAAACTATTGAAGAAAAGACGATTGTTGTATCAAAGCCGAAAGATTTTACTCAAATATAGAACCTTTCTTCATCGATATCATGACTGTGTTAGAGGTTTCACCGATGATTATGCTATAGAACCTTTATACTCACAAGCCTTCTTTCAAAGAAGAGCCCTTTCTCAAAGGCATAACCATAGTCAACGTATTCATTTTTGTTATATTCCCCAAACTGCAATTGAATATTCTACTCGTCCAAATCAAATTTTGCAATAGAGAACTCAATCACATTAGGCATTTATCACAAATCCATCATTTTACGAAACTAGGATCAAACTTCATAAAGTGCAAAATTATCCTTTTCTTGATCTTTTGCTTAATATTCCCCTCAACAAGATTTGCATCCTTTCAATTAGGGAACAACACAAGCTAAAGATTAGAAATCTTTGTAAGTCATAGAATCCTCATTCTATCCTGACTTTCATACCTATTAAAAATTACACTAGTTCATTCTTTTGATCAAAAGTGAGTAGAATTTGGAACAAAGCTTATGCCTGTCTTCACGAGATCTCAAAAACATTTGGAAAAAGATGAAGGAGAAACCACCACAAGAAAAATGGGTGACCATAATGAGAAAGAAGAGGATACATTTAATGTTGATGAATTAACAGAAGAAAAGCTTCAAGAAGCAGAGCAAGATCCCCAATTTCATACTCTAATGGAAAGGATTTTAGAATGAAACAAAGAAAGATATTTTCTTTCATTAGCTAATCAAGGAGCTAAGTTACCTTACAATTTCGATATAGAAGGGATTAAACAGAATCCTGAAACTCCTCTTAATGACTTTAGTGCCCTTACTCAACAAATAAAAGAATTACAAGGGCAAATAAAGGAGATGCAAGGGGGAACAACAAAGAAGTATGTTTTGGAAGACATATCTCCTTATCCATTTGATAGGAGTCTTCAAATGATCCCTTTTCCAAAACATTGCGAAATCCCTAAATTTGATAGGTACAATGGAAAAACTGATCCCATTGAACATGTGAGGGATTTTTGAAATATGAGTCTAGAATTCGCCTATGATGATAACTACTTAATGTGATTATTTCCATGAAGTCTAGGTGCACAATCCATGGAGTGGCTTTCTAAGATCACTCCCCCTATCAAAACCTTTGAGGAGTTAATAAATCAGTTTATATCACAATACTCCTACAATATCCAACACCAGATAACAATGCTTGATCTTTGTAAAGTGAAACAAAAAGTAGGAGAATCCTTCACTACGTTTTTGTAAAGGTGGAGAAGGTTGTTTGCACGATATTCCCATCCTTTTCCTGAAAAGGAAAAGATGGATATCTTCATCAATAGCCTAGATCAAGAATTAAGCTATAGGCTTAACCTTCATTGTCCTCATAACTTTGAAAAATTGATTGAAAACGCAATCGACATTGAAGGGGCCTTGGTTAAATGAGGAGTGATAAAACTTGATAATCCAAGTACATCCAAACAAAACAACAACGATAAAACAAGGTTTTGGAACAAAAATAAAAAATGTTGTCAATGATGGTATAGTAGATTCAAATAATCTACGAACAAGACCATCTATTTTTAATCTATCAAGTGCTCCACGAAACAATCAACAAGAAAATATCAACCAACAAGGAACCAACAATCAACAAGGACAAAATTCCAAGCAAGAAAGCATGACCAATCAAAACACCAAGGATAATCGTGGTAATAACAATCTTGGCAATACCCAAACATCAAATCCGTCCAGACCTCCATTTTTTTCAAATCGACGGAATTTTACCACTTTGGGTCAATCTCTTGAGTATGCTCTCAAGGAGCTTCTTGATAATAAGGTTATCACTTTACCACCACAAAGAGATTATGAGCCACGAGTCAAACCACCATCATGGAATGACTCGTATTATTGCAATTATCATCAATGTAAAGGTCATAGAGCGAATAATTGTCAAGCTTTGCGAAATCTAGTACAAGATTTAATTGACAATGGCACCATTACAATTGAAGGACATCATACCAATGACGATCATCAAGCATTTCAAAGATCCTTTACCGAACTATCAAAAGGGGGAAACATCGGATGCAAAAGCCAAAAGCATACATAATGTTGAAGACAATATAATCCGTCACATCTATGTTGATGATCAACGGGTTAATGTTATCAAAATCAAGGGAAAACAAGAATATCAACAAGTTAATGTGACTACGAGAGGACAAGAAAAAGTTGTCCTAAAAGGAAGTTCATCTAAGGCAACTATTTCTCCTCCAAGTCATTATAATCTAGTTGATCAATTGAGAAAAACATCAGCTCAAATCTCCATCCTTGAACTTCTCAAAATATCCCCCATACACAAGAATATTTTAGAAGAAGCTCTTGTAAACACAACTGTTGACACTAATCTGGATGTAAAAAAATTTCAAGCCATGGTGGGACATTTGTCTTCCCCTACTTGTCTTTCATTTTCTGAAAAAGATGATGCCTCCATGACACATCCACATAATTCATCTCTCTATCTTAAAGTCATGATCCATAAACATCGAATCAGACATGTCTTAATAGATGGAGGAGCTGGTTTAAACATTTGTACTTTAAAGCTAATACATGCCTTAGAAATATCAGAAAATTCTATTGATCCATGAAGGAAAATCACCATCAAGGCATATGATGATGAAGAAAGAGCTTCTAAAGGACTAATAATGCTACCTATCAGAGTGGGACCTGTTGTGAAGAATACATTTTGTCAGGTTCTAGATCGGGATCTTTCCTATAACATACTTTTGGGTCGTCCATGGATTCATGATATGCAGGCAGTACCATCAACGTATCATCAATGCCTCAAGTTTTCGTATGATGGACAAGAAATAACTATACAAGCTGATTGCAATAGCACCCAAACTTGTTCAATCTTTGAGCAACTAAAGACACCTTTGTGCCACATAATAGGGAGGATCTTGCTCTTTCCTCTTCCAATCTACAAGGCCAACTACAAGAATTGACAAAAAATCTTGACACTAAGCTAAAATTTAAAGAAAAAGGAGTAGGTGAATATTCGCTATCTCTTTCTAGCTTACCTCCTTCTCCGAGGTCACATGGTCAACCAACCTTATCAAATCAAAAGATTGCAACAGCCTCTATGCCCCAAGCTTCTGTGCCAATCACAAATTTTGATGGAAAATTCATTAAAGCAAACACCACTGAGGAAGAAGCTGAAGATAGGGACATCCTAAGTTGGCTATACAAAGATGAAGATGAATCTCTCTTGCACATTAAGTTACCTACATAACAATATGGTAAGGGGTACACTATCATGTAGAAAATGGGCTATGAATGAAATGGTCCTGTGAGAGGTAAAACCTTTCATTTATCATAGATTGACAAATATGGCATAAATTTATCAATGTTGAACAAATGAGATAATCCCTCTCCCTATGAAATTATTGAGCAAGCATAAAGGAAATAACGACATCAAACTAACATAAAATCATAAGCATGACATTTATTCCTAAACTACTCAAACACCATCTCATAGGGGGATTGGTGCTACTTTGATGTGGAAAGTAGCCCTTTCCCAACCCCTTTAGATAAGCTAATGATAATGATGGACAAGATCATTTCTCCAATGAAGAAAGTGACCTTGCATGAGATGTAGATGAAATTGTTAAGATTGTGGAGTGGATGAACAAAATCAGATCTTCATGTGAAGAGAGTGACTTTGCATAAAGATTGTGGAGGATTTGCTTGAGGATGAAGCCTGTATTTAAAGATTTTCAAATGCTGAATGTTGAAGAGGGACCAATGTGGGATTAAGATTCTGCCAATGATAGAAGGACACTTGTCAAGTGGTGATTAGTTGATGCATGTGCAAGATTTGGGAAGAGTGCCCAAGAGGGGGAAAATTTGAATTCAAATTTTGCCATAAATGCTGAGAGGGGGACAAGGAAAAACAGCAATAAATGCCATGTTTGACTTGTCATGTTGAGGAAAATGATTGTTTTAATAAATCAATAAAATTGATTTATTGTGCAAGTGGCTAGGTCTAGATAATGCAAGTGGGATGTGATTAGTATTAGATTAGGATTAGATGATGATCATGCTGATTAATGTTGATTAGATGAGTTGACATTTTGGACTTTGGTAATTGATTTATTTAAATTAGGAAATTGATGGAATATGATTTAGGATTTGATTTAAATGGCTTTTTGATTTATTTAATTAAGTGGATGATGCAAGATGAAGGTTGAATGCTAAGATTTATTTGATAAATGAACTTATTTAATGAATGGATGAAAGTGATGAATTTGCCTAATGTAAGAGCTAATTTGACCGAATCTGATCGAATGCATAATGAATTTTGCATGTCTATTTTGCCCCTTGAAGCAATGTACTTGTTGCATTGGTTCAAAGAATAATTTGCCGCACCTCTAAATTCTAAAAATTTCATGATTTTTTTGATGCCCCTACCGAAAGAAGTACACCGGTACATTGCCCTCGAGGGATCGAGCCAAAGATTCAATTTGAGGGTCGATCTCGCTGAGCAAAGAGGTTCAAATGGGTGATTGCGGATGACGATGCAATGAGATGATTTTAAGATGCTTAGAATAACAAATCTATAATATCCCTAAACAACTTAAATGATGATATGATATGAGATGGATGAGATTGATGATGTGATATGATGTGATTATGCAACGGATGATTTATGAAATGCTTAGACTAACAGATCTATATTATGATGATGATGCAAATGCAATGCATGTGAAATGATCGATATTTCCTATTATGTATGATATGAATGATATGTGGTATGCAGACAGTTTATTGATGGTTTGCAGATGCAGGATGGATGCATGATGGATGCATGATGGATGCATGATGTTAGTGCGGAAATGAGATGATGACAAGAGGATCCAAATAAGTCCATGATTGAATGAGACTTTATTAGAGAGATGATGATGATGATAGATGATGATGATGATGATAAATGATGATGATTTGCTTATCAAGGATTGGGATTTTCAGCTGATCACTTACTTTATTCTTTGATAACACACCTAAGCAATGTTGATGCATCAAGGTATAAAGGACTGTGATGCTGGAAATAGCGTGATGGACCTTGACTCGACAAACATATAGTAATATTCTTGTTCACACCCGACATACGAAAACCTTACTAGGATGTACTTCAGATATTTCAAACATCTTAGACAAAAACACAGAAAGGAAAATCCTAACAATGCAATAGTCAACAATCTATCCAAAACACTTTCCATCCACACCTAATAAAAGAAAGTATTTTCCAAGGTTGTATTACAAGAACGCCCAACAAGCACAGCAAACAAAAGATAATGATCGCTAGTTCCCCATTCCTATCTCTAACTCGCCTCGATATCATCGAGAGGTCCTTGAATGAGCTAATAAAGATAAATCAAAAGAAAAGACCAAGTACACAAAAACCAATGTTCTTCATACCTCTAGCCAAAGGGATTTGTTTTGATAGGATAAGAATCCAAGGTGATATCCATAAATGATGCCTATTGTCGGAACGATATATCCTAGGACATGCATTGTACAGGATGATGATGGTTTGATAAATTGATTGATAGGCTATTGATATAAGGTCGACTGACATGTTTGCGACTGATCAAGAGTTTGATTTTGTTTTAGAGGTTTGTTGTTTGCTTTTGATTTTACAATTGAAGCTTGCATTTGCTGACTGTTGTGATTGTTTCTGTTTGCGTTGCCAAAGGATGAACATGATGATCAGTTTATTATGGATGATTGATTATTGCGCGTGCAAGCGAGATGAGACGGATGGATTTTTTCAAATATTTGGATGTTTTTGACGTTTTGAAATGTTTTGAGGTTGTTTTTGGTGTTTTCAAGATTTTGCAAATGTTTTGATTTTTTGATTTTATGATGTTTTTGGATTTTGATGTTTTTCAAATGTTTTTGGATTTTTGCATGATTTTGATGATTCTGATATGGATGTGATAGCAGTGCTCTGTTTAGGATTTTGCTAAAAACCAAGCTAAGGTTGATGTATTAGATCGATGGATTGATGATGATGATAGCATTGTTGAGGATGCACAACAATGCAAAGATTTGATTGATGGTGATTTGATGATGATAACATTGTTGAGGATGCACAACAATGCAAGGATTGATTGATTGAGATTGATGAGGATAACATTGTTGAGGATGCACAACAATGCAAGGATGGATTGATCAGGATTGATAATGATAACATTGTCGAGGATACACGACAATGCAAGGATAGTGTTAAGCAACACAAGGATATCCCGAGATGATGATTTTTTGACTGGACTTTGATTGATCATGATTGATGAAGCTTGATTTGAAACAAAAGATGTTTTAGATGATGTGATGTTGATGTTGAAGGATGCGTTAGATGCAACTGATATCGATTGTTTGGATTGATGTTCGATGAAAGATGAAGCTTGATAAGGACTGTTTTCTCGTCAAAATATGCCATGGGCTAGTGATTCAGATTATGGCTCACAAATGCTTTGACCAATTTGATTTCATGCTTTCCAATGTTTGGATCGCCACATAAGTTGGAGGATATAGATCAAGATTTATTCTCGAAGCAAGATGTATATATCTGCCCCCAATGTCTAGCAATGTACGGAATGTGATGGATGGATGCTCGGATATGTGTATAGATGGATGGATAAGGTAAGTACGCAAAGGATGCCAAGGATTATCTTGCGATAAGATAAGGTGTTCGGATAATGAATGCGCATTTGGATAATGCTTCATGGCTCAGATAATGCTGCATAGGATAGGATTTAATGAAAACAGCCCATGTCAAGATGTTCACCGTAAGCAAGCGTAAAGCGTGCCCCAAAATTTCATCGAGATCAAGATAACTTGGATGATGGATGCAAACGGATGAAAATGGATTGGATCAATGGTTCATGGATGGATGGATTTATTATGGATAATATGGATGAAATGCTCGATTTACTATGGATGGGATGAGATGAGATGCTTTCATTTGAACTGGCACACGTAGATGCTCGATTCTACACATGACGCCTGTTTGCCAGGTTTTCATCATGGTCTTGCCCAAAGCGCCACCGTAGTGGTTTTCACTAGAGGACGATTTTTTTCTCTTTACTGTTTTCAATCCTTTTTCTAATTTTTTTTTTGGATTTTTTGCTTTTTTAATTTTTTTGTATTTTTATGAAAGATTCATGCTGAACCACCGGTGGTGTTGACGTAGATGCTTCTGTCATAATGTGCCATCGATATCCGCTTGAAGAAGCTGCTTTGCCAAGATACGTGCACTTGAATGTAGCTTTTGGGATTTTTGATCTGCTTCATTGATACCGGAGTTAACTCTGTCTCGGTGCGACATCGCATAAAGTGCCTTCAAATCCTTATGATGAAGGGTCGTTTCCAATACATGGTTAATTGAGAATTGGATATCATGCGTGGAGGCGTGGATGGAGTGTGTTTAGGGATAAGAGATGGATTGGTTGACAGTTTGGAACCTTTGACTCTCCAAACTTGGGAAGATGAGCAATGATGGGTGGATACGGAAGTGTGCGTGGAATTAGGACCAACCGCTTGATACACTTTGTGTCGCTTGAAAAGCCCGCTTTTGATTTTGGGACATCTTGATGGATACCTTTCCCTTTTTAGTTTGCCCCATAGTTTCTTTGACTGATGGAGTTTGATAGGGATGATCTTTCTTTGTATTTTTTGGTATCCATGTATTTGATTTGTCCATTATGCTTCTCAGCTTCTTTTGCTTTGATAATGTTCTTCGTACTTTGATTCAAATTTTTCCTTCGAAGTTGGTCCCAATTCATGGATGGGGTGATGGGTGGATGACGATTCGTGACGTGGTTAGTATTGACACTAGCTTCATCATAAGGACTCTTCGTGCTCCCTATGTTGATGTTTGCTTGAGACAAAGTTGCCCCCAGTATGGTGGTAGTAGTACCTTCATGCTTTGATTTCGCTTGCTCCAAGAGCTCTTGTGTATAATGCATTCTCTGATAAATGACTGTCATAGGTGACGTTTCAATTTGCTGCTCTGCTAACTCTGGATGTTCTATCTGACTTGTTTCCTTGAGTGGATAATGTTCGATATCTTTATTCATGATGTCCTCAATCTGAACTTGGGACATGTTTGATCCTGATGTTGACAACTCCATTTGATTGTAGGAGTTAAGAATCTGCTCTTTTTGTGTAACAAAATTTTGTTCTAAATGAAGATCATCTACGTGCCCATCTGTAGAAAGCATCCCATGGGTAGATGGAGGAGTATGGATATGATCATCTTGCATAGATAGGAGAGTGTCCATCAGATTATTGTAGTATCTTGAAGATACAAATTCTTGATCTTGATTAATTTCGAAGTTGCTTTTAACATGCTTTGGATCAAGTTCTTGACATGGGTCAGTTTCAAAGGATGGACTGCTTACAAATGGCTCTTGGATATCTTCATTATGCATGGGAAGTGGCTTAATATCTTCATGATTTTTGAGTGGACTTGGATCAGGTGTTGAGTTGAAGATTCCTTCAATATCGGCAATCATGAGGTCGAAGGATGTCAATATGTCTTGGAAAGGACCATTGCTAGACCTTGGTGAAAGATTCTGATCATGCTTTGGCATAAATTCTTGAGATATGTCCTCTACCTCATTAGGTGATGTAGATACATTTTCAACATGATCACTGGTCGATGCCTCGTTGGATGAAGCGAAAATATCTTTATTGATGGATAGATTTTGAACATTGTTTTCAACAATTGCAATAGAGAGATTTCTAATGTCTTCAACCATAGGGTCAAATGATGTTGACATTTCTTGAATTGGATCATTGTTGGGTATTGTCGATGTATTTTGATCATGATTGAGAGGTGACTCTTGACATATATTCATTTGATCATTGGATGGAGTAGACACAACTTCAAGGTATTCAATGATGGAGTGATCTTGATCTTTGTTCTCAACAGTTGTTATCTTTTGTGTTTGTGCTCGTGTTGGTTGGGTAGCTTGAGAGGTTTGGGCAATTTGAGAGGATTGTTGCACTTGTTGAGCTTGTGTTGCTTGTTGCATGGCTAGATATTGTTGGTATCCTTTTTGAAAAGCAGCTTGTAATGTCACATTGTATTGGATTGATGTGGTGGAAATTGGTGGTGGTGGGGTGGTGGTGGATTCGAAATCATGTTGGATGTAGTGACAAGTGTTTGAGATACGCTTGGATTGATTGTGGGGGTTTGAGATGTGATGGGCGTGATAGTGGTGTTTGGAATGATTGAAGGGATAGTGATGGTTGGATTGAACGAGGTGATAGGTCCTTGGGAGACTGTATTTCGATTTGGGATCAATGTTGTTGTTTGATTAGATACCATCTGTTGGTGCGATGTCAATGGTATATTCAAAGGATTTGTCGTGATGGTTTGATTGATGTTATGTGGATTGATTTGGGTGGATTGATTGGTGTTAGGTAAAGGGGGAAGCCCTAAACCAAGGAATGATGTGGGTAATGGTGGTGGAGATTTCCCTTGGCGCAATGCCTCAACTATTTTGGAAAGTTCTGCAATTTGATCTCGCCAAATTTGTTCTTGATTTTGATTTTGACTCACTTGAGATAGTTGATTTGGCTTGTGTTCAAGTAGTTTTGGCATGCATGCTTGCGATTTTTGAATGGGATTATGGGAAAATTGACTTTGGATAATGTTCTGATTTGGCATGATAGGATGAACAATGTTGGTATTGGGAATCATTTTTCCAAAGGTTTCCGAGTTAGGATTCATGTTTCGAAAAAATGCATTTGGTACATCCACATTTGGTTTGTAGGGATTTGGTGGAATGACATTGTTCGTTTCAAGGCTCATGCATTGATTATTCAATTGGTGGATTTGCAGATTTGGACTTAGATCTATCATTGGGAAATGTGTTCCAAACTTTGACATGGGCATACTCACACTTGTACCATTGATATTTGTCGAAGGCAATGATCCTATGCATGGACTTTGATAATTGATAGGCATTGCAAGGCTTTAAAGATTCAACTGATTTGGATTACCCAAGATGTATGGATCAAGTGTATATTCCATGTTCCTCTTGTGTTTTGACCTTGTTATGAAAGTGACTTCTAAGGTTCTTAGGACCAATGGCAAGATGGAGGATGAAAGGTGGATGATATGAGTGTTGAACGTTTAGGGACCTTGGATCAATGCTAGACTTAGGGATTTTGATTTTGATTGTTTGATGTGGATGATGAACTTGTAAACCCTAAGATGTTGGATGTTATCTTTAGGATGAACTTGTTCTAAAGGTTTTCTAATTCAATTAGATGTATGAGAAAGGATGCATTCCCACACACCTAATTAAACAATTGACTTTGATTTGGTTTAAGGATGTACCCAAGTCTAGAATGATGTTTGCAAAGATCTAAAGTTGTTTTGGTGAGATGGATTAATGAATGTTTTGGAAGATAGATGAAAGTTTTGATGATCCTAAGAGACTTAGAGAGACTTTGTTTACTAGGCCAAGGTATTGAAGAACACACTTTTCTCTAAGAGCAATCAAAAGACCAATATGACCAAGAGATATCAAGCACATGTGTGGGGTCCAATTTGTTATCTTTGCTTAGTGTATTCCTTTTACCACAAACACACTCTTTGATTAAAGTTTCAAACTAAGATGTCCAATGTCTTAATTTCTTTAAACCCCACAAGATATTTTATGTGGAAATTCAATGAACTTAAGGCAAGGGTTTTCCTATTGTTTACTCAAGAAGACAAATTGAGATATAATCCAATGCTTAGGAACCTCTACTAATGTGAATCGAGGAAAGCAGTAACATATGGATTGAGTCAATGATATTTGTCTTAAAGAGGGTTTGAAATTTTGAGAACCATGTTGAATGTTTGTTTGCAAAATGTTTTCAATAACAATAACTGTTTTCAAACAAAGAATAATTACAAGCCCTATGGATGTGATAGACAATGTTTGTTGAGTCCCCACTTGACAAGTCCAGCTACACTTTTAGTGGATGGTTAGATGCTTGAACCCACTGGCTCCTCCACGCACTCACTTATAATGGGCAGCCAAGCACCAACACCCATGAAACTCCCATGGCATGCTTTCCATCTCTACTAAAAGTGAAATTGTGGGGCTGCTTGAACCATCGCTCTTGCACCAACAAACAGATTAAGGATTTTGGCAAATTTAACACATAGGTTCTAGTAAGGATTTTCCGCTCGTGGAGATTGACCCATACGGCAAGAGTCCCCTTCGATCCATCTTGTCGGAGCCAACCATGGATTATGCGCTTAACCAAAACCCTCATTTATATCCCTACTGGAAATACTTGGCTTTAGAGTGTTACCGGTTGATTGCCGCTGGGTGAGTACTTTTTCCCAAGGCAGCCCTCTAAGATAAACAAAAGCGAGCAAAGACACAATCCGTAACTCGATCGATCTTTGATGGCACAAAGAAAGAGAATGTACGCGAAAATGCCCCTACTCACACTCGCACAAGATGTTCAAATTTTAAGCCCAAATTGAAGTGTTTCAAAGCAATAAAATGTGTTTTGAGTGTTTCTCTTGCACCCTAGATCGCACGAAGCGCAAGGGGAGAGGATACGTACTCAAAAGACAATCACACAAATCAAACACTTGTTCGTTTTATACCCTTCAAAGCAATTGTGAATTTGTTTTAAGCACCAAATGAAATATGAGGATTGCTTGTTCAATTTTTAACCCAAAACGAAATCTAGTAAGTTTTTCCTAAGATTCGTTTTAAGCCCTTTGCAATGAAGATGAAATTGTTCGTTTTTTAGCCCCAATTGAAAACTAATTTTCTAAAACGAAAAGGAAAACAATTTCGTGTAGTGTTGATTAAACACTTAAAGTGTTAAAGAACACATTGTGTTTTCAAAAAAAACATTTCCCTCCTTTCGTGAAGTAGTATTGATTAAACATTTAAAGTGTTAAAAAAACACATTGTGTTTTCAAACAAAAATCCTCCTCCTTTCGTTTTTCCTTTGTTCGCTTTTGTACCTTTTCGCCTTTGCTTTTCCTTGTTTTCACGTTGTCCCTGCCTCATTTTCCTATAAGATGGAAAAGACAATAAGGTGAGGATTAAGTTTGTTTTTAATCATTGATTTCAAACAAAAGAATGGTTTCAAATGAAAAAAAAAACTTAATGATTTTAAAATATTAAACAAATTATCCATAGGAATCTTTATTTCCAAAATATTTTCACCATATTAAAGCCTTGAAAATACATGACAAAGATTAATGCACTCCAAAATCAGATAACTTATGTATTAACTAGTGTAGATAAATAATGAATTTGCAGCGAGTTAATGCAGTGATCATTGATTTAATGCAGAAATGTTAAAAAAAACACATTGATTCCTTTGTCATGATGATGTCTTGATTCTCGTTGACTAAGCTTCTCCAGATGTTACAGCTTGAATAATAATTCTCTAAGAGCCTGCATCAAGAATGATCAATAAATGAACCCTGCAACACGTATTAGTCTAATTCTTTAGTGTTGAAATTTGAAAATCCAAATTCTCCTCGCAGAAAGTGATACTTCATTCCCATTATTAAAGTTTACTGATCATTATATGCAGTGTCACACCCTCCATTAAATGTTTACACGCTTTGTCTATAACTCCTCAATCAATGCTCACATCACAGCCTTACTTCACACGCAAGATGACCTTGACTCTACTACATTCAATTGATATTAAAGAAACAGAGACTTGATAGTGCAGAGCAGCTTTTATTAAATGGGGAGTTTGACAGATTACCAACTTACGAGAGCATCATCTTTACTGGTTCCTTTTGGTGAGGCATTTTGAAGAAACCTACAGAAAGAATGGGTACGCCATAAATAAATCACTTGAACTATTTGGACCGAACGCTTATGTGGAATTACGGACAACTGCCCACTACAACCAGCCTAACAGGTACTATGGATATGGACAACGAATGACACCTGGTCAAGGCCTATGATCTGGAAGGTCGTGGCTATCACTGACAAAAGTGACTCGAGAGTTTGAAACTTATTTGGTTATTGGCTCGAGAAATTTTCTTTCAATGAACAACTTGAATGTGAAAAACCGCGCCCACACAATCATGACTAGCACACAATGATTATGGGACCATAACCCTTTACGCCAAATCTGCACATAGCAATCGGGTATGCTGGCCAATTGT
Source organism: Sequoia sempervirens (assembly GCA_007258455.2). Classification (NCBI taxonomy): domain Eukaryota; kingdom Viridiplantae; phylum Streptophyta; class Pinopsida; order Cupressales; family Cupressaceae; genus Sequoia; species Sequoia sempervirens. Next base: position 365,153 of record VDFB02189821.1, read on the forward strand.
TGTTTGGGCGCAGCTGGATATCTCCTCTGGAATAGCGCAGGGGATGTTTGAATCAATTGAGTGAAATGATGCGTCGCTACTATGAAACAAATACAGATAAAAGAACACCTGAAGGTCGCTGCGCGAAAGGGAAGTGGTTAGATACAGTCTACAGACAAGTACCGAGCATAAAAACAAAGAGAAGGTTTTTTATTTATTTATTTATCAGATGTTGTAGTTGCAACAGCACATGTAGACGTATATGCAGAATGTGGAACGGTTGATTGAGACAACTTTTTTTTTTCACTGACCACCCTCTCATCAAATCTCATTCATATTATAATCTTGCGTGATCTTATCACAGTGAGGGTGATTACAACTTATTGACTGCCACTACATTGCGTCAATCCAGGAAAACTCGCCCAAAATTTCATTAAACAAAAAAAAACTTTTCAAAAAGATGCAAATTGGTATGGAAAAGGCCGTATTCCACAACCTTTGGCAGCATTCTCCCTGCGTGAAATGTGAGAGCAGGAATGGGCACGTGAACTCAAAGAAATGTAGACGCATAGACAAGGCGCGAGAACTATTTGATAGTGTGCCTCAGAGAAATGTGATCTCATGGAATATAAGGTTTGCAAGATATGCACAAGGTGGATTGAAGACCATGAAAAAGGTACATGATTTTTGCGTAGGAGATAGATTACATTCACAACAATAGAGGTTTATGTAGCGCTGGGGAAATTGGCTTGGCGGATGAAGTAGCAAGGTGTTTCCAGATTCTTGCATGACATTATTAATATACGTATGCGAAAGAGCAGACAGAGGACACTAAACTGTTTGATAGGAATGCCTCAAAGACATGGTTACCAACAATACAATGTTGGTACAGCCATATGTTAAAAATGATTTACTGAAAAAAAAAGATTTCCTACCCGCGTCAATATGAGAACTTTGCTATAGGGTATGGCCATCCATCAGACAATTATATAAATGCAGAAACTGACTTTCAATCAGAAGCAAAAAGCACTTTCAATCAGAAGCAAAAGCATTTATATTCAAATCACCGTAGTTAGAATAGTTGAGAGATAAACAAAAGATGATTTCAACTTTCATGCAGATAGATCACCCCAAGCCTTAAAATTCATCAAAAAAATACAAAATAGATTTTTTTTTTTATTCCTATGGAAACTTCAGCCCTCCTTCTAGCGCCATAATGTGAGAGGTAAAACCTTTCATTTATCATAGATTGACAAATATGGCATAAATTTATCAATGTTGAACAAATGAGATAATCCCTCTCCCTATGAAATTATTGAGCAAGCATAAAGGAAATAACGACATCAAACTAACATAAAATCATAAGCAAGATAAGCATGACATTTATTCCTAAACTACTCAAACACCATCTCATAGGGGGATTTGTGCTACTTTGATGTGGAAAGTAGCCCTTTCCCAACCCCTTTAGATAAGCTAATGATAATGATGGACAAGATCATTTCTCCAATGAAGAAAGTGACCTTGCATGAGATGTAGATGAAATTGTTAAGATTGTGGAGTGGATGAACAAAATCAGATCTCCATGTGAAGAGAGTGACTTTGCATAAAGATTGTGAAGGATTTGCTTGAGAATGAAGCTGTTATTTAAAGATTTTCAAAATGCCAAGTGTTGAAGATGGACCAATGTGGGATTAAGATTCTGCCAATGAGATAAGGACACTTGTCATCATGTGATTAGTTAATGTGTGTGCAAGATTTGGGAAGAGTGTCCAAGAGGGGGAACTTTTTGAATTCAAATTTTGCCATAAATGCTGAGAGGGGGACAAGGAAAAACAGCAATAAATGTCCTGTTTGACTTGTCATGTTGAGGGAAAATGAGTGTTTTAATAAATCAATAAAATTGATTTATTGTGCAAGTGGCTAGGTCTAGATAATGCAAGTGGGATGTGATTAGCATTAGATTAGGATTAGATGATGGTTATGCTGATTAATGCTGATTAGATGAGTTGACATTTTGGACTTTGGTAATTGATTTATTGAAATCAGAAAAGGATGGAAAATGATTTAAGATTTGATTTAAATGGCTTTTTGATTTTTTTAATTAAATGGATAATGCAGGATGAAGGTTGAATGATAAGGATTTATTTGATAAATGAACTTATTTAATGAATGGATGAAAGTGATGAATTTGCCTAATGTAAGAGCTAATTTGACCGAATCTGATCGAATGCATAATGTGAATTTTGCATGTCTACATGTGTCCTATAGGAAAAAGAAGAGAAGGAATCATGGAGCCAATTCAACCTATTTCAATACATCCAAATGATAAAATAGGATTGGGATATGGTAAGGATAAAGAAGAGCCAGTTTTACAGCAAGCACAACAAACTTATGAAAGAGAATCAATTTTAGATAAACACCATGAAGATGTCACTCTACATGGATTAGTTTTCCAATTGCAAAACGGTTCAGATACTGATTCGAATGAATATGAATGGGACACCATTTATAATGATGAATTTTGGAGAGACAAACGAGTTGATACCATACACAAATATGCACCTGTTCTCATACAAGGAGAAGGTTCAAGGCCTCCACTTGATTATGTTTTACAAAGCGATCATGACTCAAGTGAGGACGATTCAGATTTTAACGAGATTGAGGATCAATAGGAGAATACCATCATAGACCTTGTCTACCATGAAGATGACAACCACGTAATGATTTTGACAGCTCAAGACCCAACCTAATGATCCTATGCCTTTAGTTTATCCAAACTTATTGATTGGGACAATGATGCACTTATCCATATCCCTACATTTCATGATGATGAGGACATTATCAATTTCCTTTGTTCCTCTAATGAGGAAAATAATTGTTTCATCCAAAAATTTCATACTCACAATTTTGATAAGGAGAGTGTCAAGTCTCTTAGCTGCAAAATAAATGAAATAAAAGATGGATCTATCGCTGAAAACTGAAAATGGCATGGTAGATCACAACAAGAGAAAAAATAAAGAGCTTTAATCCGATAGTGAAACCTTTCTCGAGAAGTAATCAAGGATGAGAAACTTGACACTCTTCCCAAGCATTATCATGAGAGATCTTCTATTTTGATTGAACCAACAGAAACAATCAACATCAGTACAGTAGAGCAACCAAAAATCTTGCAACTTGCAGCGTCATTAACAGTTGAAGAAGTATTGAAATTCATGGAGTTCTTGAAGGAGAATTAAATCAATTTTTCTTGGTCGTATGTTGATATGCCAGGGTTAGATCCTAATCTAATAATGCATCATTTATCTATAAACGCAGGGGCAAAACCTGTGAAGCAAAAACTCAGAAAAATGCATCCACATGTTGCATTATTGGTCAAAGAGGAATTAAAAAATCTTTTAGATGTTGGATTCATTCGAACTATTGACTATGCAGAATGGATTTCCAATATTGTACCTGTTTCAAAGCCAGATGGAAGGATTAGAGTTTGTACAGATTTCAGAGACTTAAACAAAGCTTGTCCCAAAGATGACTTTCCTTTGCCCAACATAGATATGATTGTTGATTTAACTGGCTATCATGCAATGTATTCATTAATGGATGGATTTTCGTGGATACAACTGCATAAAGATTACACCCGTGAGGATCAAGATAAAACAATGTTCACATGACCTTTGGGTACCTATTGCTGGAATGTAATGCCATTTGGGTTAAAGAACGCAGGAGCTACTTATCAAATAGCAATGACAACCATTTTTCATGACATGATGCATACATTCATGGAATATTACATTGATGATTTACTTGCCAAATCTCATACACGAGAAGGACATCTAGAAATCTTGTCAAAAATCTTTACCAAAATGGAGAAGTTCAATGTTCAACTCAATCCAAAGAAATGTGTCTTCGGTGTTAAATCTGGAAAACTCCTGGGATACATTGTTTCAGAAAAAGGCATAGAGGTTGATCCAGAAAAAGTAAAAGCTATAATGGACATGTCACCACCATGAAATATCAGTCAACTTCGATCATTGCAAGGATGCCTACAATCCATTAGGAGGTTTATAGCTCAACTGGCAGACAAAAGCTTACCATTTACACATCTATTGCATAAAAATGTCCCATTTAAATGGGAGGAAAAGTGTGAAGCAGCATTTAATCAAATCAAGCAATATCTTATGAATCCACCA